>JAVJIX010000065.1:755000-757500 GCA_036785185.1 Paratrypauchen microcephalus | reverse complement strand
CGGGGGAACTGGGAGGTCCACACAGACCCCGGGGGAACTGTGAGGTCAACCACAGACCCCGGGGGAACTGTGAGGTCCACCACAGACCCCAGGGGAACTGTGAGGTTCACCTCAAGGGAACTGTGAGGTCCACACAGACCCCAGGGGAACTGTGAGGTCCACACAGACCCCAGGGGAACTGTGAGGTCCACCTCAAGGGAACTGTGAGGTCCACACAGACCCCGAGGGAACTGTGAGGTCCCACACAGACCCCGGGGGAACTATGAGGTCCACACAGACCCCGGGGGAACTGTGAGGTCCACACAGACCCCGGGGGAACTGTGAGGTCCACACAGATGCCAGGGGAACTGTGAGGTCCACACAGATGCCAGGGGAACTGTGAGGTCCACCCCAGGGGAACTGTGAGGTCCACACAGACCCCAGGGGAACTGTGAGGTCCACACAGATGCCAGGGGAACTGTGAGGTCCACCCCAAGGGAACAGTGAGGTCCACACAGATGCTCTACATTGGGACAAAGTGTCTCTCAGTCAGAGGCTCTAAGTTCTGGAACTCTCTCCCATCATCTTGAAACTTGAAACAGCGGCTAAAGGAAAACCAGACCTGTGGACACTTTTGTTTAACTACTGCTGTTGTCACTTGTTTTTGTTTTTGTTGTTTTTGCTGTGGCGTCACCTGCCCAGGGACAACAGATGGAAATGAGCATTTTTGCAATAGGTATATTTACACTGAAATGTTGTAGATGTTCATCAATATCCACTGTCCCTACTAAATAAAGAATAATAATAATAAAAATAAAAAAAAGATTTAATGAAGTTTATGTCAAGAACAGGATTTGAACCACACACATTTACCAGACACAAAACTTTGTCAAAACCAAGGTAACTGTGGGAATCTACATTAACGGCACTAATGAAACGACAAACAGAATACAAGAGTGGAGAATGTCTGCAGTGATGAGTAATTAGCTGTAGCTCAAACTGCTTTAAACTGGCCGTGGTCGAACAAAGCTGTTTCTTGTTGTAATTTTTCCAGACTCCACAAACCGAGCCGGAAGTACCAGATGGTTAAATCCAAAGTTAACTTCAGATAAATTTAGGATGCTGAGTGGAACTTTGTACAAATGTGTTAGAGCCTTAGTTACTCAGAGGAGGATTTTTTACAGGGCAAAGGGAATTTACTGTTGACACATTCTTTAGACAAAAAATGCTTTAAAATGAAAAGGAAAACAGTCGTCATGTTACTGGAATACTAAACAATACAGATAGATAATTAAAAATATATGTTTGATTACAGGTGTTTTTATTGTTCTAAACACAGTCTCCTCTCCACAGATCTGAACTGTGACTTGACTTAAAGGTCCTGTATTACACAAAGTTGACTCCGTTGTGAGCTTTTTTTTAAGATAAAGATAAGATAAAACTTTATTGATCTCACACAGGAGAAATTTACTTGTCACAGTAGCTCCAGGTAGGGACAGTTTGAACAAGAAGACAAGTGCATGCAATAATTAAAAAAAAAAAAAATCGAATAATAATAATAGCAGTAATAATAATAATAAAAACAGTGACAGGGAGAGTATTAGAGGTAAGATCGGGCCTAAAAAATCCAGCCCGACCCGACCCGGCCCGAACCCAACCAATTAATTTGATTTGCAGGCCCGAGCCCGAAGCAAACCCGAAATTTCATATTTTATTTGTGAGGAGGAGGGGGGAGGAGGAGGGGCGATTTATGATAACAAATTAAAGCCTGTCTTTTGTAACGAAATCTAAGTTAAACAAGACTGTATAAACATTTACATCTTTTATATTTGTTTCTGCAGAGGGTACATTAACCGACAATTTTCCATCATTGATGGATTTTTTAAAGAGTTGACGGGAAAAATTTAAGGCCGTCCGTCATTTTGACTGGTTGAAAATTGAGCCATAAACCACAGCAGCAGTACGTCCTTAAGAATCTAGCGCGGCACTTTAAGAGAGAGAAGCAGAGAGAGCGGAGTGGAGGGGAAGATTATTAAGAGGGCGGCGTTCACGTGCGCAGAGCTCTGGCTCTGCGGCTCCTGTTTAGTAGTTAAATAGGAATTATATTACAGCGCCTTCTCTGTTTTATCCAAATTATTTATTTTAAAACAAGTATTCCTTAGTTTAGTATCCACACATCGTTTTAGTATACATTTTTATAAACATATATTTATTTTTAAAAAGTCAGCGAGAGAGAAGCCCGAGCCCGACCCGACCCGAAGCAATGATTGACATTTTAGGCCGGGTCGGGTCGGGGTCAGGCTTAAGATCTTACCTCTAGAGAGTATTGAAAAATTGGAAAAACGATATTGCACGATAGGAGTATTGAAAAAACAACAATATTGCACATTGGGAAAACGATATTGCACGTCTGGACTATACAGTGGAGTTATACAGTCTGATGGCGGTGGGGATGAATCCATGAATCCATGTTATAATGTTTCCTCCTCAAAAACAGACCTGGACTTGTGTTTTGTTTCAT
>JAVJIX010000065.1:705000-750000 GCA_036785185.1 Paratrypauchen microcephalus | reverse complement strand
TTAATATTACAAGGTATACGATAATACACATTACAGGCACATAATAGTACATATTTCACCACCACAATAACATTCACAAAGCACTCAGAGGACACATCGGGGGATGCGGGTACGGGAACAAACACCACTGGGCACAAGGGCTAAGAGAAGCAGGGGGAATGTAGAGGACAAAAGGGATTGTCCCAGGTGTAGAAAGGGCCCGGGGGAGAGCAAGGGTGATGCAGTGCAAACACAATTTTTTTTTTTTCCCTCTCTTCAGAAATATGTACCCTGTGGTACGAAAATGTACCACAAGGTACATACATTCGCAAAGCGCTCAGAGGACACATCGGGGAATGTGGGTACGGGGATAAGCACCACCGGGCATTAGGGCTGAGAGGAACAGGGGAAGTGTAGAGGATCAAGGGGCTTGCCCCAGGTGAAGAAAGGGGTCTGGGAGAGAGCAAAGGTGACGCAGCGCCCAGGGAAGGCCCAGGCGCCAGGGACCAGGGGAGACAGCGGAGGGGGGTAGGGGTCAGAAGTCCAACCGAGGGAAGCCGGCTCGGGAGATGGAGAAAAGCGTATCGTCTGGGATGAAGGTGTTGCGAAACTCCGTTTCACTTGCGTCGTGGAGAGGGCGGACGTGGGCGCGAAGGAGCGCTGTGAAGAGGGGCCAGTGCTCCGCTGCGTGGCCGTCGTGGAGGCGGTGGTTCCGTGCCGCGAAGACCGAATATCTGGCCACAGACAGGACAAGGCGGGCGGCATCCCAGTTGACTATGGGAGCATCCGGCCCCCGAGGTTGCTGCTGGGCAGGGCCGAAGAGGCAGAACCAGAGTCCAGGGTCATCGAGTCCATGGGCCGCCGGAGGTGGGAGCCTCAACGCCAGCCTCCAAGCGAGAAGGTCCACTAGCCGGGTCCAGAACCGCTGCACAGCAGGGCACTGGGCGGCCAGATGGAGGAGGTCTTCAGGCGCCTCACCGCAAACTGGACAGTCACAGCTGGACCTGTCAGGGTGTATTGCGTGCAACCTGGTGCAGGTGTAAATGATCCTGTGTCTCAACTTAAACACTATAGGGTGCCTAGCACCTTCGGTGCTTGTCCCCTAATAATAATAATAATAATAATAATAATAATAATAATAATAATAATAATAATAATAATAATAATAATAATAATAATAATAATAATAATGGAAACTTGGTGTTTGGTCCACCCATCCCTGGGACATGTGAGACTTCCCTGGTGAAGCTCAGACTCCTCGACACACGAACAGTTGCAGAGGAACAAAAATAGTATTTTTTCAGTGGGTAAAAATGACCAGTTGACTAAAATATTGTTTTCACCATAAGAATTCCCTTTGAAATCACCACTTTGTGATATTTATTCATAACCACTGCACTAAATAAGGATAGATACACATTCCAGGGCCACTCTTACTTACCTCTTCCTTACATCCTCTTACATTAAATTCATCACATTCTTACATTCCTCTTTCACTATCGCCGGGTGAAAATGACCCGAAAGCCTGTAGAAAAAAGTGAGCTTTGGGGGTAGGGAAACACCTACACCTTCAAAGATGTCAAAAACAATGGTGAAGCTCCCCAGGGACCCATGACACTCATATTGTGTCACATATTGAAAATCATGTAAATACTTTTGCTCGGGTGATAGTGCTCTAGGGTTAAGGAAAAAAAGATTAAAAACTTGACTAAATATTTTTACATTAAATCCAAATTCCTCTGTGTATCCATGTTGTTATCTATGTTTGGGTTATCTCAGGTTTTGGTTTGTGTTTATTGAATCCGCTGCACAAGTTAATAGTTTAAAGTGTAATACAACTTCGTGTGAATTTGAAAGTTGTTATTATTGGCAAAAAAGCTGCATTTCGTAATCACATCTACACTGACAAATCTCACGTCCATTTTTCTTTATCGGTTTCCAGAAATGGTGCAACTGCTCGCATTAAAAAACAAATATTCAAGAGGAAATAACCAAATTGTTCTCAGTTGTGGTAGAAACGTGTATTGTTTTAGGCATAGGGATGTGTGTTGTGTGTTAAAGATGCACTGTGGAACTTTTCTGGTGGAGGGTCTGCTACCTGCTTGTCTCCATGGAGATGTTCCTGATTAGTCAAAAGGGAAATTATTTGGACACAGTAACTCACACATGACAATATATTACAATAACAAGAATATAAAACAAAAATATCAAAAATGTTAATAATATGCAAGTAAAAAAACTTAAATATAATATAAATACAGTATATCACAGCTGTAGGGAGTATTATCTGTTACATAAAGGTGAGTTGTTGTACAGT
Source organism: Paratrypauchen microcephalus (assembly GCA_036785185.1). Lineage (NCBI taxonomy): Eukaryota > Metazoa > Chordata > Actinopteri > Gobiiformes > Gobiidae > Paratrypauchen > Paratrypauchen microcephalus. The sequence goes on along the minus strand of JAVJIX010000065.1, from coordinate 747,704 downwards.
TGTAAGGAGTATGGTATGAATATAGTCCTGTCTTTTGCTGGAATGTTCCATGGTATGACATTAAATATTTCCATCCAGCATTTATTCATTGCAGGTGCTCAAAAACACAACAATTCCTTCTGTGAATAGGGGCGACTCTCCACAGATCTGAACTGTAATGTAGCGTAGTGCTGTGACCTGCTTGTCTCTATGGTGATAGAGAGGTTTAATCTGCACTGCGGAACATTCTAGACAAAGCAGTAACGACGGTCAGGGCGACAGTAGCTCAGTTGGTAGAGCGTTTGTCCACTGATCTGAACGTTAGCGGTGTGATTCCAGCTCCCACAGATGAATGCTGTTGTTGTGTCCTTGTAGGTCTGGGCGGTATACTGCTTCATATTGAATACCAGTGTTTTTTTGTTTTTGTTCTTTTCATATATGGATTTTTCATATATCCCGATCCCGGTGAGTGTGTGCGTACAAAACGTGGGGAACACAGAGCAGCGGAACGTGGCGCCGCGGGACATTGTTTGAGAGGGGGACTGTTTTGCAGTGGTGTGAGAGCGGTGGAAGCTCAGTGAGTGCGTGCACATGGTAGGATCGGACTGGATTTCTCCAAATCCGATCCCGTTACTCGGTGGGCGGTCTGTCGTTAGATGCCAGTGCACATGAAGCTCGTGTAATCGGATAATGGTCAGCGACTTGGCCGGCTCCGCTACGCTATGTGGCGCTGTAGTCCAACTACTTCCGGGTGATGGCTACTCAATAAAAACACAACAAACTATGTGGCGGTATACAAAGATGGCGCTCGAGGAGTTTGACGGAGCAGCATTGGTGTACGTGTTGTGCATTCTTTCTTCGCAGCCATGATTTCGTCTGACTTTTCCGGCAACAATCGCTACTTATGATGGCGTCGGCGCCTCCTGCCACTTCTGGGTGAAATCTCTGGTGAAAATTCGCAGTACGCCAATCCGATCCGATATCGTGCACAAGGCGGCCCCAAGTGGATTACTATCGGCCTAAGCCAGGGGTTCCAATCCGATTCGGGAAACCAATCCCTATATGATCCTTTGCCTGTGCACATGAATTCGATATGATCCCAATCCATTTGCAATCGGATTACACTCGTCCATGTGCACGTAGTGAGTGTGTGTTGGGCGGTGAACAACATGGATGGAGAAAATGTTACAGACGTAGAGGAACTTATACTGAAAAGAGGAGCCATGTCAGTTGTGTGGAAGAACTTCGGCTTTAAAAAATCTGACGCCGATCAAACAACCGTATTTTGTAAATGTCTTCAGGCTAAAGTTGTAGCCGCAGGAGGTGACACGAGCGATCTGCTTCACCATCTCCGTCACAAACACGTCTTGGAATATGAAGAATGCACGAAATTAAGATCTGCATCCTCTTCCACGTCTGCAGGGAACGTTCAAGTTGGAGCCGCGACACAAAACGCCACTCAGACGTCACTCAAAGACGCATTTGCTAAGGGGACCGCCTACGACAAGAAAAGCAAACGGTGGAACGATATTACCAATGCTGTTACTGTCCACTTTGCCAAAGACATGGAACCACTTAGTACATGAAAAAAATAAAAAAAGCCTTCAAATACCGTGACACCGATATCATTTTGAAAAATACTGTGATATCAATTTTTGGTCATACCACCCAGCTCTATGTCCTTGTGCACTTAACCCCACTAGTGTCTGCGTACATTGGCATGTGAATGGGTTCCTTGATGACTTGAAGGTGGAAAAGTGCTATATAAAAATGTGAACATTTGCCATAACATCTCCATGGAGAAAAACTGGAAATGTTGCGCCGTACACCTTTAATTCAGTAAATCTACATATTTTTCACTGCTGTTATCTGAAGGAGTGACCTCTTCCTCTCATGTGTCAGCAAGATGTCCAAGGAATTCCGCTTTGGCAGGGACCACCTCTTGGACCTCTTTCAGGCCCGGGTCACTCTGACCTCTCCAAGTATGTTTTGGCACTGACCCTATATTATTCTCTCTGTGATTAAACGACTCTTTATTTGCTCTTTATTTCTTGGGTTAAAGAGGGGAAATTATGCAAGCGATTTTTTTTGTTTGTTTGTTTAATCCTCCTACCATATAACATTGTCCCCTCATCAAAAACTAGACTTGGACTTTGACAAACTTTATGGATCCACAAGGGAAATTATTTGGATACAGTAGCTCAGGAATCACAATATAATATACAGGGTGTCCATATAGTCCCTTTACAATTAAAAAAAAATATTGAAAAGGCAGTTGATGAGACATGTTGTTTTATTTTAATCAGTGTTTATTAAAGTTTTTATTCACATTAAAATTTTCAAATAATTGGTCCATTTTTCTTCCACGAGGCAACAATATCTGCAGATGTTTACCTCGACCTTCTGACCGAATATGTGGAACCACAACTGATTGACTTACAACCAACCATCATTTTCCAGCAAGATGGTGCACCACCACACTGGGGACTGCATGTTCGTCACTTCCTCAATCAAACATTTCCAGACCGATGGATTGGTAGGGATGGGCCAATTCCATGGCCACCACGTTCACCTGATATCACTCATTTGGACTTCTTCTTATGTGGTTATGTAAAGGATATCGTGTATCAAACAAAGGTACGGGACATTGCTGACTTGAAGCAAAGGATTTGTGAAGCCATTGCCACCATTAATGAGACTATCCTACAGTTGAGTACCGTCTTGATGTGCTTCATGCAACTAATGGTGCCCATATAGAGGTCTATTAAAGGGATAGTGCGTTTTTTTATGTGAATCTGTATGGGTTTCCTTCTAAAAGTTCCGTGTGTTGACACCGGCTTACCTCTGACAGTCTCAGCTGATCCCGGTTCGGCTCGCTTTTTGGAGCCCACGTAAGTAGGTCCGGTAACTTCCCTGGAACATGAAATAAAGCTTGTTTTTCTTCTCAAAACAAAACATTTGTCCGAAAGGTGATATATTTGCGTCCGAAACAGTTGTCCACGAAACATCCAGCAGCGTATTTCGCATTCGCGTATTGTCTCTCTCCACTCGTATCACTACGCCCCTGTTAACTCTATCAGCCTGTTCACTTGTAAAGTTCGGCGTAGACATCCGCTGAAGGTGAACAGGCTGATAGAGTGTTTTGAGAAGAAAAACAAGCTTTATTTCATGTTCCAGGGAAGTTACCGGCTCTGCTTACGTGGGCTCCAGAAAGTGAGCCGAACCCGGATCAGCTGAGACTGTCAGAGGTAAGCCGGTGTCAACACACGGAACTTTTAGAAGGAAACCCATACAGATTAACATAAAAAACACACTATCCCTTTAAATGAAGTGGAAAAAAACTTGAAGAAACACTCATTCAAATAAAATAAATCTAGTTAATATATCTCAACAACTGCCTTTCTAATAAAGTGTTTAAATTATAAAGAGACTTTATGGACACCCTGTATAACAGAGTAACAAAAATAGATGGAATAGCAAAAAAAAAGAACAAGAGACAGGTGTCAAATGAGACATAATTATAAAAATAAAAAGAATAATACATGTACATGTACAAATCAAAATAAAATCGAAAAATAAAGCAAAAAATATAAAATAAAATATAAAATCACAGCTATATACAGGAGAGAAGAACAGCAATGCAATAATGTACTGATTGGCAGAGCAGAAGGTTATTGTTACTTAAGAATGAGTTGTTGTACAGTTGTAGGGAGTATTATCTGTTACATAAGGTGAGTTGTTGTACAGTTGTAGGGAGTATTATCTGTTACATAAGGTGAGTTGTTGTACAGTTGTAGGGAGTATTATCTGTTACATAAGGGTGAGTTGTTGTACAGTTGTAGGGAGTATTATCTGTTACATAAGGGTGAGTTGTTGTACAGTTGTAGGGAGTATTATCTGTTACATAAGGTGAGTTGTTGTAGTTGTAGGGAGTATTACAGTATGAATGTAGTCCTGTATCTCTCACTGTTTGAGGGATGTAACGATATCCAAATCTCACCGTACAATATTATTACGGTATTTTGGAGAAGTTTATAGATTGGCAGATGGAATACTTTTTGCTTTTAAAATACCTTGGCAAGACGAATTATTACTTCCATAATCCCAAAAATTAACATAAAAACATATTTATTCATGTTGTCCGCACTGAAATGAATTATGGCATATGTAGTTCCCCATGTTTATCGGCTGTTGCTACTATAAAACAAGGCATTTAAGCAAAGGAACTTTCAATATATCGTGACAGCCCACGAGACCTTTGGCGGTACGACGTAACGATATTTTGATTATTGTTACATCCCTATCAAAAACGTGTGAGGAGGCCAGTTTCTGCTTCAGGTCATTCCTTGTAAACATTAAGTGATTTCTTTGCTATAATACAGTATGACATATGCCTGAAGAGGTTTTACAGTCATCCATGCATGTTTGAGTAATTTAGAGATCTCTCCCTGGCTCTATTCAAACCCTCTTTATGGTTAGCTGTAAGATTCTGTACGAGGCTCCGCCCACAAGCCTACGTCACCCATGCTCCCACACGACAATTCCATAAATACACAAAAACATGATACAAAACTGTACACTACAACTTCATAAACCTGATGCGATGTGTGGTAGTTTCATTAGCGGGTTGTGTTGTGAGAAAATACAACATGGATTTAAACAGGATCTTATTATCAATTAGCGCTGTCAGGCAATTAAAATAATTAATTACAGGATTTGTAATTAATTAATGTAATTAATTGCATTTTGAGAGAGAGAGGGAGAGACAACACACTTTGCTCAGTCGTTTCCCAAATTATGCAAGCGTGGCTTGTTGGTTTGGTGGTTTGGTGGTTTGGTGGTTTGGTGAAGTGCGCTCACGCTCGCTCTATCACCGGTAACGATGGAACTTGTCCAAACGTGTTTATCATTTAAATGATCCGTCAGGCTGGAGCAGCTTCGGCGATCGAAAAAATTATTTTTTACAAAAGCCCCAAATCACGGCGTTCTTGTTGATCTTGTTGGTCTTCGTTCTTTTTATAAATAACGTTGCCGTTCAAAGGCCCTGGAAGCGATTCGCTCGTCTCACCCCCCGAGTTGAGTCCATGTCAGTTTCCTCCAGGATTTATTTGTTTGATCAGTGACTCAGGTGGAAGTGACGCCACTGCCAAGTCGCCTACAGGTCCTTCAGTGGGCCAAATTTAAAATGTGCGCACTGAATTGTCACTCATAATTAATTCCGTTAATTTTTATAATGCGTTAATTCGCAGTGTAATTAATTTATCTAAGTAACGCGTTAAGCTGACAGCCATATTATCAATACAAGCGTTTGTGGTGATGTTTACAAGTTTGATTTTTAACAAAAAGGTGAGAGTGACTGACTTCTGCTGCTCTGTTGTATTTCCAGATAAGTCAGTTCTTTATGGTCATATTGTGCTAGAAATAAAGCTCAAATCAGAGTATGCTTTAAGTAACAGAGCTACAGACAGAGTAGAGCCTACAGTTAGCGTCACACCCTCAGTAGTGTTGAAATAGGCTATTATGTTCATTTGTACCTACATTTGAACAAGGAACATCACTATAATCATTGGGTGTGACTAGTATCTGAGTTTGTATGCGTGTACTTGTGAGTTGCTAAGCGCTAGTGTGAGGCTCACCTTTGTCTGCTTTGTTGTCAGTGTTGTTTTCTCACAGGTTATGGATCGCTGGAAGCCAATTAGTCCCATATTCGTTTTAATGAGTTTAGAGAGGCGTAATAGTTCAAGCTGAATGCAGGAAAAGACAAGAGCATCTGCAGCCTCAGGAAACAGGAAATTAAACCTTTTCACCAAGCGCTGAATTTATTATTACATTACAAGCAAAAATTTGGACACACATTTTCTTTTATGTTTTTTCACCCTTTGCTTTGATCACAGATTTGCACGTTTGGCTTTTCTTGACCCCTGACAAGGCACGGCTAGGAAGTGAAAACCATTTCAGGAGATTGCATCAAGAAGCTCAGTGAAAGAAGGACAAGGGTTTGCAGAACTGTCAACAAAGCAAAGGGTGGATACTATAGACAGACCCCCCAGGATTTCGCGGGCATTTTTTGTGATTGTTGCGGGCTAAAATGCCTGAATTTGCGGGAGCTTTTCAAAAAAGTTGCGATGAAAGTTGCGGTGCTTTTAAGGTTTTTGTTGCGATTTTGTTGCGGGAGGAAGTGAAAGTTGCGATAAATAGTTGCGATTTTCGCTTTTTGTAATTAAAATTGAGTAATATTTTGAATACTGAGTTATTACTGACAAAGAATAATACAAAGACACGCGGTCTTTTGCTGTTATTTTTGGGGGCAGGTGGCTGGCCGCAGACATGTTTCTTTGCCATTAGAAGCCGTGTCTCAATTCCCAGAGCGCGCGGCTCGGAGCGTGGCCCGAAGGGCATGTCCGTCACATATTTCGACAGTACACCGGCGCGACGACTGCTGCCCCACTTCTTTTTTGTCCCATGCGCAGTTAACACACGGTCCGAAGACCGCAGTCGTTAAGCGGTCCGCGGACTGCAGTCGGGGCTGAGCAAGTGTGCACCGCCTTGACTGCAGTCTGAGCCCCCTTCGGGTCGCGCTCCGAGCTGTGCGCTCTGGGAACTGGGGACACGGCCGCAGTTTCGTTTTGTCACACGGAAGTAAAGCAGAATGTTGCGGCTTCCAAACTCAAACCTTTTAGCCGCCGAGAATATGAGGTTGGGTCCTATGACTCGCAGATTTGTGACACGCAAAGAGGAGGCTATGGTGACAGATACGCTGAGATCCAGATATGCGTTTTGTGCATTTATTACAAAAAGAGCGCACACAGCTATGACAGCGCAGCAGGATGAAATGGAACTCATGAAAACCAGCAGGATGAACAGATTAACGTGAAAGATGAATGAATGGTTTGCGGCTACACCCCAACCCTGACTCTCTCCTCTGTGTGACAGGTGAGCGCGCGCTTTTACACGCACACACTTGTACGTGCACACACCCACACTCACGTGACCCACCGCCTCTGCCGCACACACACACACACACACACACACAGACAAACGCACCTCATCTCAGTTATGTCTCCTACACAGAAGGAAGTTGGTCGGCGTTCAATACGTCGCAGATGACTGGTCAAAATTAGGAAAAGTTGCGGTGATTGGTCAAAATTGCAACACCGCCCTGAATTCGCGGGGATTGGCTGAAGTTGCGTTGAAGTTGCAAATCGCAACATCGCGAATTCCTGGAGGGTCTGTATAGACCAGGGGTGTCAAACATGCTACAAAGATCCGGCCCTACAAGACCTTTAATCTGGCCCTCAGCTGATTTTCTATTAAAATATTTTAATTATATTTTAATTTTCTATTAAAATATTGGTAATTTTCTGCAGGCTAAAAGATGCCAAGTTTCAGGAACAAAAAGAATGCATGACTAAATTCTGTGAAATGCATACAAGTTAATGTTAAAACTAGGGTTATCAGTTTAACGTGTTAATTAGAATTACACTGCAAATTAACATGTTATAAAAATTAACAATTAAATATGAGCGGCAATTCAATGCGCGCATTTTAAATTTGGCGTGCGGCAAGTAAATCATTGCCAGAGTCTTTGAACGGCAAGTTTATTTATAAAAAGAACGAAGACGGACAACAACAACAAGAACGCAGTGATTTGGAGCTTTTGTCAAAAAGAATTTTCTGATCACCGAAGCTGCTCCAGCCTGACGGATCATTTGAATGACAAACACGTCCGGACATGTTCCATTGTTACTGGTGATAGTGCGCACTTCACCAAACCACCAAACCACCAAACCACGTTCGCAGAATTTGGGAAACTAATGAGCAAAGCGACCGTATGAAAACTGACAAATAATCAAATAAAAAAGATTTCTGTAATAGATTTGCGTTTCTCTGCACACATATTTAGACTTATTGCTATTTTGGGGTATATTTACCATGAGTTTTCTGATCCGGCCCCTTTGGGATCAAAGTAGGTTGGATACGGCCCTCGGATCAAAATGAGTTTCACATCCCTGCTATAGACTGTATAAAGAAATTAACTAAGTGAGTGTGACGTCACCTGTAGCGCTCGACTTCAGTCAAATGAAGCTCACTGAGGCTCACAGACCTCTCACATTTTAACAATAAATCCATCACACGTATGGCCCGGACAATTATCAGAGACTCAGATCACCCACTACATCACCACTTCTGCTTGTTGCCCTCTGGCTGCAGGTACAGGACTCTGAGGTGGCACACTTCAGCAAAAGCTTTGTGTCCTCTGCCATTGCTGCACTTAACAACAATATGTAACATCCTATCTATCTATCCATCTATCTATCTATCTAGCAGTTATAGGAGCAAATTTGGAGTAGGAATTAATTTATGGGCAATGTATCGAAATAAAAACACCAGGATCATCTTGAGTTGGTTAATACGAATATTTAAGACAAAAATGAGGAGCCTGACAGCAGAAGTTACACAGAGAGGGGTGACAATTTCTCAATACAAAGTGAATGGGCTCTGTTCATGTTTACATCACAAAACCGAAAGACGTTTGGGAACATGTGGGTGACGACTTCCTTTGGGCTCTGTTGGCGATAGTAACTCTGGCTATATCTGGGAAGACTGAGAAAATGATCAGATTTTTTTCATCTAGATGTCATTGTATTCTTTCTTTTTTCCTTTTATAAATTGTCTATTCATTTGTGTATTATAATTTTTCTAAATTAATTAAAAAATAAAGATGTCATTGTTGCGTTCCATTATGTTCATCAGATTAACAGTCACAACCAGCTGCCTGTGAGTGACACTGAAGACGCGATTAGAGTCCCGTCCCCTGTGGAAAACTTTGGCAGGTTTGAAGACGCTGCTGCTGAAGCCATGGTTTTATCACATGCCCAATGTCGGTAACTGCACCGGAAGTTGTCATCCGCATGTTTCCAAACGTCTTCCGATAAGCAGGTCGATGGAGCTGAAAGTGTGCCCATACTCATGTCCTCTTTAGAACACGGCGGCTAGCAGTTTATCTATGTCCATTTATATATACTGTCTACTTTAAATATTTGAATATAAAATACTCCATCCATCCATTTTCTTCCTCTTATCTGGGGCCGGGTCGTATGGGCAACAGTCTAAGCAGGAACTCCCAGACTTCCTTCATCCCAGACACTTCCTCCAGCTCCTCTGGGGGGACCCCAAGGTGTTCTCAGGCCAGCCGGGAGACATAGTCCCTCCAGCGTGTCCGGAGTTTTCCCCGGGGCCTCCTCCCGGTGGGACATGCCCGGAACACCTCCAGAGGAAGGCGTCCAGGAGGCATCTGGAAAAGACACCTAAGCCACCTCAGCTGCTCCTCTTGACGTGGAGGAGCAGCGGCTCTACTCCGAGCTCCTCCCGTGTGACTGAGCTCCTCACCCTATCTCTAAGGAAGCGCCCAGCCACTCTGCGGAGGAAACTCATTTCCACGATGTATCCACGATCTTGTCCTTTTGGTCATTACCCAGAGCTCATGACCATAGGTGAGGGGAGGAACGTAGATTGACGGTAAATCGAGAGCTTTGACTTTAGGCTCAGCTCCCTCTTCACCACAACGGTGCGGTACAGCAACCGCATCACTGCCGGCACTGCACCGATCCACCTGTCAATCTCACGCTACATCCTCCCCTCACTCGTGAACAAGACCTCGAGATACTTGAACTCCTCCACTTGAGGCAAGGTCTCTCCACCACCCGGAGAGGGCAGGCCGCCTTTTTCCCGGTCGAATATAAAATACAAAACATTTGAGTTTAACTATTTTTTATTGACTACTTAATTTCATTTATCTTGCTTCGTATATTTGATGTTCTTCTGTATGTATCTAAAATGTGGAAAATGGTAAACAAAGAAAAAAAAAACATTGAATGAGAGTGTGTCCAGATTTGGAGTAGTCATGGTAGCGTAGTGCACAACTTTGCTTTGAAAAAGAAACAGCGAAGGAACTCCTGAAGAGATTTGTGAAAAGTCATATTCACTTTATACTAATGCAGGCATCAGTCAAGGAAATCTCATTAACCTAAGCGCCATTCATTAACTCCATTTAATTCAGATGCATTTTTTATACTAAGGCCGGCCGTGTTTTCAACCCTGCAACAATTACACCATTATGTAGGATTAAGCATCTCGGAATTTGTGATCTAATTTAAAGGATCCACATTAAGCTGTTTTTTTAGTCTGTGTTATAACGTTTCCTCAGCAAAAACATATCTGGAGTTTACAGGAAGTGCTCCACTGTGTTTTTAAACTCTATCCATTTTCACTAGAATAATTTGGATAATTTCAGCCCTGGAATTGCCCATTTCTACGGAACTAAAGGTAAAAGGAGCTGTCAACTTGAAAACTACCGCTTCATGACATCATAAGGTGGAGCAGAGCGTTTTGAGCTTTGGAGATGTGGACAGACTAATAATAAAGGATTACTCAAATGTGTGTGAATGAAACAAAACACAAGGTATATTTTTGACGAGGAAACATTATAACATGGTTTAATGCTCACAATAATCAATTTTGTGTAATTTAGGATCTTCAAAGGTGCACTAAGTTACTCTTTGTCACCTTATTTCGATGGATACGTCATTGCGCTGCCTGGAATGTCCCACAGTATGACATTAAACAGCTCTTCTTTACATTTATTCAATTACAGGTGGTTTTATAGCTCAAAAATACATAGAAAAACAGATAAAAGGAGAAGTTCAATTTGTCAACTGGACAAAGTATGTTTGGTTGAAAACGTTTCGCCGCTAATCCGAGAGGCTTCGTCAGCTCTGACGAAGAGCTGACGAAGAGAGCTGACGAAGCCTCTCGGATGAGCGGCGAAACGTTTTCAACCAAATATACTTTGTCCAGTTGACAAATTGAACTTCTCCTTTTATCATGGATTCTACCTGGACGACTGAGGGACTTTTCACGCATAGAAAAACAGACATTCTGACTGAGTGTGCTCGCTTCGCCACAGACCTGAACTGTAACTTTGGTCTCTGTGAAGATTTAATATACTATCAATCAATCAATCAAACATTATTTATAGAGCGCTTTTCATACAAAAATGTAACACAAAGCGCCTTACAGTGATTAAGGATTAGAAGATTGACTTTTATTGATCTCACACAGGAGAAGTTGTTTCTGCATTTGGGGACCATCCCCATCATTTTGTTGTTTAGGTTTGGTCAGGACCTCAGCTGGAGGATTTTACCTATGGAGCATGTTTGGTTTGGTGGGGGAAACCGGAGTGCCCGGAGGAAACCCACCCAGACACAGGGAGAACATGCAAACTCTACACAGAAAGGCCCGGGCGACCCGAACCTTCTTGCTGTGAAGCAAGAGTGCTAGTCACTCAGCCACCGTGCTGCCAACAATAATTTAAAAAATAAAAAATAAAAAAAAACTAATACCAATACTGTGTAACATGCCAGACAAAGCAATAACATAAGATAAGATAAGATAAGATAAGATATGCCTTTATTAGATATGCCATACCTGCCTGTCAAAGCCTGATCCCGTCAGATCTCAGAAGCTAAGCAAGGCAGGGCCTGGTTAGTACTTGGATGGGAGACCGCTGGGAATTCCAGGTGCCACAGTGGGGCGCCAGTTGCAAAAAACTGTCGGTGTGTCCTTAGGCAAGACACTTTACCCACATTTGCCTAGTATGAAAGTGGCGTATGCATGAGTGTTGGAGGTGGTCGGAGGGGCCGATGGCGCAGATTGGCAGCCTCGCTTCCGTCAGTCTGCCCCAGGGCAGCTGTGGCTACAGAAAGTAGCTTACCACCACCAAGTGTGGAGTGAATGAACAATGAACTGTAAAGCGCTTTGAGTGTCATGAAAGGCGCTATATAAATCCAATGAATTATTATTATTATTAGTCCCACAGTGGGGAAATACCAGGGTTGCAACGCACAGATCAAGAACAGCAGAAAAATGTAGCATGCAATAAAACAAGATAATAAATAATGGCCTAAAAATAATTTAAAAATAGACCTAAAAATAGACTCTCGAGTATAGCAGAATATTGTAGTGTAGATAAAGTTGAATGACATATTAACAGTTAATTGTACAGTCTGACAGCAGCAGGGAGGAAAGACCTGCACAACCTCTCCTTCACACATCACGAAGAAAAGCATTTGACGGACCCTCCATCAGAGAAGTTACACAATGCAGCTTTAGGTAAGTATCAGTGACCTTGATGGTTGTTTGGCGCTCATACAGAGACGGTCCGTTTGCTTCTAAGCTCTTTTATTCTGCGTTTAGCTTCAGGCCACGGCGTGCAAATATAAGTGATTTCTGTATAATCCAATACAATACGGTTTTGAATACAGCCTGACCTCTCACTGGTTTCTTTAAGATCTGCTTAGCTGTTGCCATAACAGCCAACAAACACTGGCATCGAGCCCCTTTTTCTCCAAATAGCTTGTAAAATTGTTAAACAGATAAGCAGAGACTGAGATCTGGGCCAAGAGCGTGCCCCAGAGCATCATGGGAGATTAATGTCTGGCTGTGAGGTGTGAGGTGACTCTGCAGTGTTGTCATGATGCTAAAATTTCATACTCGATTTCGATACTAAGGAATAATATAAAAATAATACAATACAATACAATAATACAACAATTTTAGATAATAGAACGTAATTTTCAACACAAAATAATAGTACCTTTTTTTATGTGTTTTTTTTTTTTCTTTATGATATGGATTTTTTTATATATGCCCAATCCCGGTGAGTGTGTGCGTACAAAATGTCGGGAACACAGCGCGGCGGAACGTGGCGCTGCGGGACATTGTTTGAGAGGGGGACTGTTTTGCAGTGGCGTGAGAGCGGTGGAAGCTCAGTGTGTGTCAAGCGGTAAACAACATGGACGGAGAAAATGTTACAGACACAGAGGAACTTATACCGAAAAGAGGAGCCGTGTCAGTCGTGCGGAAGAACTTCGGCTTTAAAAAATCTGACGCCGATCAAGCAACCGTATTGTGTAAATGTCGTTGGGCTAAAGTCGTAGTCGCAGGAGGCGACACGAGCGATCTGCTTCACCACCTCCGTCACAAACACGTCCTGGAATATGAAGAATGCACGAAACTAAGATCTGCATCCTCTTCCACGTCTGCAGGGAACGTTCAAGTTGGCGCCGTGACACAAAACGCCGCTCGGACGTCACTCAAAGACGCGTTTGCTAAGGGGACCGCCTACGACAAGAAAAGCAAACGGTGGAACGATATTACCAACGCTGTTACTGTCCACTTCGCCAAAGACATGGTTCCACTTAGTACATGAAAAAAAAAAATACCGTCAAATACCGTGACACTGATAAATACCGTGATATCAATTTTTGGTCATACCATAGCACATTTTCAGGAGTCTGTGATCAGTCCGAGCGTTCATGGTTCTGTTGAGGAGTTGCTGCGAAGTACTTGTTCAAAAGAGTATTCAGTTTTGATGTTAGTTTTAGTATCAGATTTTTAATACTTTTGACAGCCTTAGTCTGTAGAGAGGAAATTGACGGTGTGACTAGTGCTGTGGACATTTTTCTGGTACAGTTGAGTGAGAATAAAATAAGTGTCTCTCGTGGTTTGAGTCTTTTACAAAAGAGAGACAGCAGCTCAGAAAGAACAATGCCCAGAGGGGGGCGCTCCAGACTGGACTTTTACACAGAGAAATGTCAAGGTCAGATACAGATATAAGTGAGATCGTCTGCTGTGGCAGTTGTAACAAAGAATTTAATGCATAGAACAGTACAGATTCTGGTGTCTAATGAAGATTATGGTTGTCAAAAGTATCGAAAATCAGATATTAATCCATACCAAAACTTGTATCGAAACTAGAAACTACAACTCTGCAAAAAAAAAAAAAGCAAAATTATCAGTTTTTCTGATTTTACTACTTATAGGTATGTGTTTGGGCAAAAGGAACATTTTTGTTTGAGTCTATAAACTACTGACAACATTTCCCCCATATTCCAAATAAAAATATTATCGTTTAGAGCATTTAATTGCAGAAAATGACAAATGGTCAAAATAACAAAAAAGATACACATTTTCAGAGCTTAAACAATGCAAAGAAACAAGATCAAATTCATTTTAAAACAACATAATACTAATGTTTACACTTAAGAAGAGTTCAGAAATCAATATTTGGTGCAATAACCCTTATTTTTAATCACAGCTTTCATGTGTCTTGGCATGCTCTCCACAAGTCTTTCATATTGTTCTTGGGTCCTAGTTTAGACCTGGTTTAGTCTTGGTTCAGACCGGGTTTAGTCCTAGTTTAGACCTGGTTTAGTCTTGGTTCAGACCGGGTTTAGCCCTAGTTTAGACCTGGTTTAGTCTTGGTTCAGACTGGGTTTAGTCCTAGTTTTGACCTGGTTTAGTCTTGGTTCAGACCGGGTTTAGTCCTAGTTTAGACCTGGTTTAGTCTTGGTTCAGACCGGGTTTAGTCCTAGTTTAGACCTGGTTTAGTCTTGGTTCAGACCGGGTTTAGTCCTAGTTTTGACCTGGTTTAGTCTTGGTTCAGACCGGGTTTAGTCCTAGTTTAGACCTGGTTTAGTCTTGGTTCAGACCGGGTTTAATCCTAGTTTAGACCTGGTTTAGTCTTGGTTCAGACTGGGTTTAGTTCTAGTTTAGTCCTGGTTTAGTTGCATTTTTAACCTGGTTTAGTCCTGGTTTAGCTCTGGTTCAGTCCAAGTTTAGGCCTGATTTAATCCTAGTTTAGACCTGGTTTAGTCTTGGTTCAGACCTGGTTCAGTCTTGGTTCAGACCTTGGGTGTTCTTGGGTGACTTTATTCCACTCCTGGTGCAAGAACTGAAGTAGCTCAGCTTTGTGTTTGTGTTGGAATTCAACAGACGCTGGAATGGAATGGCTGTAATACATGTAGAGATGCTGATTTCAGAAAAAAAAATGCAGTGGTCTCTTATTTTTTTTTCCAGAGCTGTAGATACTCATTTGAGCACGCATCAATACTAAAGAAAATACAGATTCATAGGACAGAAATGAAGCTTTCCTGAATAGCTTTAGAATGATCTAGACTTGTATACGGCCATGGACCACTGTGGAACCTACCTGGACCACTGAGGGATTACACAGATATAAGGTAAGATAAGATAAGATAATCCTTTATTTGTCCCACAGTGGGGAAATTATGGGGAAGTATATAAGGCCAGGTTGTAAAAGAAAAGAAAGTATTACGATTTAATGTTGAAAATCTCATGCTATTGTCTAAAAAGAATGTGTTTATTATTGTGGTATTGGAATCGGTATTGAGTATGGAGTCTATTCCTTAGTATCGAAATTGAATTTGAAATTTTAGTATCATGACAACACTAATGAAGAATGTGTTTTAGCAATACACTAGTGTTAATTAGCGACATTTCAGTCCAGAGGTGTCTCATTTGGGTTTTTTGGAGAGGTGAGGTTACACAGATGGGAGCTGCTGGGGAACACATAGCAGAGATGCAGTTACGTGACGCCTCTTTCAGATTGTGTGAGTCAATTTAATAGACTCAATACTGATTCTGATACCACAATGATAATAAAAACTATTTATTTAGACAACAAGATGTGATTTCAACATGAAATCATAGTTCTTTCTTTTCTATTACAGTCATACCTCACCTTACGAAATTAATTCGTTCCAGAAGTGGTTTCGTAACGTGATTTTTTCATAAGTAGAGTCGCAATGTAAAAGGCCTGATTCGTTCCTAGCCAATGGGAGGTCAGCGGGGTGTTGGGAGAGTGTATTTACAAGTGTATTTATGTTTCGGGGGATTCGGGCGGCTGCGAAGCCGAGCGCGCATCCGAGTGCGCATTATTTGAATTTTTGAGATTTCGCGTTTCGTAACTTGAATTTTCTTTCGTATTCAGAGACGAAAATTTTACGTAAACGCGTTTCGTAACTTGGATTATTCGTTAGTTGGGTCTTTCGTAAGGTGAGGTATGACTGTACTATGTGGCCTTATATCTGTGTAATCCTCAGTAGCCCAGGTAGGGCTGGGCGGTATACTGATTTTTTATTTTTTTTATTTTTTATATGGATTATTCATATATCCCAATCCCGGTGAGTGTGTGTGTACAAAACGCTGGGAACACAGAGGGGGACTGTTTTGCAGCGGCGTGAGAGTGGTGGAAGCTCAGTGTGTGTCGTGCGGTGAAAACATGGACGGAGAAAATGTTACAGACACAGAGGAACTTATACCGAAAAGAGGAGCCGTGTCAGTCGTGTGGAAGAACTTCGGCTTTAAAAAATCTTGCGCCGATCAAACAACCGTAATCTGTAAATGTTGTTGGGCTAAAGTCGTAGCCGCAGGAGGCGACACGAGCGATCTGCTTCACCACCTCCCTCACAAACACGTCCTGGAATATGAAGAATGCACGAAACTAAGATCCGCATCCTCTTCCACGTCTGAAGGGAACGTTCAAGCTGGAGCCGCGACACAAAATGCCACTCAAAGACGCGTTTGCTAAGGGGACCGCCTACGACAAGAAAAGCAAACAGTGGAACGATATTACCAACACTGTTACTGTCCACTTCGCCAAAGACATGGAACCACTTAGTACATGAAAAAAATACTGTCAAATACCGTGACAGACATAATTTTTAAAAATACCGTGATATAAATTTTTGGTCATATGTCCAGGTAGGTTCCATAGTGGTCCATGGGCGTATACTCATCTAGGTGCTCTTATACTTGTTCTGATACAGCTCCAGATCACTCTACAGCTGCCCCGTCGATGTGACTTTTTTAGCATCTATACTTCAAATGAGTATCTAGTTTCGATACTAGTTTTAGAGTCAATTACTTACATTTTCTTCTTGACTTTTTTGGGGTCGTAATGAAGGGGACAGGACAAAGACAGACTGGGCAGGAACCAATAGTTAGCCCTAGGAGTTATTTATTCATCCATCTACAGCTAAAATCTTACTGTATTACATAAAAAACATCTCCCCACTATTGCAAAGAAATTGTACGATAAATATCGAGCTGCATAGTAATTATCGTGACAGGTCTAGTAGACTGAGACTCCACTTAAAGCCTACAGCGTTAATATCGATATCAAACTTTCGATCTCACTATCTGGCTACAGACAATCCTCTTATGGAGCCTATTCAAGCGCCTCTGGTTTTTCTTTCATCCACATCCGTCTTCCTCTAACTCCTCCTCTTCTTCCTCCTCCTTTCACCTTTTTGTCCTCCTCTTCTTCTTCCTCCCCTCCCTCTTCCTCCTCCGTGGCCAAACTCTCTATCTTGGCCTCTCTTCTCTCAGTGTCCCAGATAACAGGGTGCTGGTAGATAAATATCGGTTTTGTTGGCAGCACTCTCTATGTACATTTCCCCAGCGAGCCCACGGGCCCCTTGATGAAAGCAATCCGTCACAGCAGCGGGATGACCTGTCTGTAGCGGCCACCTCCACACCTCCACCCTGACCATCCGACCGTGAAGGGGATGTCTCCATAACTACCCCAACTCGCTGCCAAATCATGATTGAACGCCTTTAATTTACACTGTCTCTGGGGTTTATCAAAAGGTTAGTTCAGGAGCATCCAGACAACTTTGTAGGAGCCTTCTCGGGACAAAGCCACACTGGCCCAGGGTACAATTAAGCTCCGGTTATAAAACAACGGTGAGATGGCCTGGACATAGGTGCAGTAATAACAGGTCTTCAACACGAGGCCACGCACAAACTGTCAAGGGCAATGTGAAGGGAAAGGGCTGTGTGCAAACTCCCAAGAGTCGAAATGGAAAAATAAAAAGGATTTGTTGAATGTGTGGAACGGTACACTTGGTGGAGCCATTGTGAAGCAGTGTCCCAAATGACCAGGTCTAAATATTCTAAAACTATGCATCAGGAAATGGGGATAGTGACAGGATTTTCAGTTCTTTTAAGGATTTGAGACTTTGACACAAACGTTATTGATCCACAAGGGACATTATTTGGACACAGTAGCTTACACATCACAATATGTGTCAACATTACAATAACAAAGAGTAAAAAAAATATAAATGGTAATAATAAATGCAAAATAAGTAGTAAAAATTAGCAAGAGACCTAATTATTAGGGCTGTCAGTTCAACGCGTTAATTACATTAATTAATTACACTGCAAATTAACGCATTATAAAAATGAATGCAATTAATTATGAGTGGCAATTCAATGCTCGCATTGCACTTATATGCACAGACTACAAAAATCCACATTGTAAATAGAATAGGTACCTTAATAATAGGCACCTTATTACGCACACTGAGAAGCACCTTTTAATTCACACTCTAGGCTAAGCCCATCAATTGTATTTTTACTGTAATTTATTGAATTATATGCTACTATTGTATAGATACTAAATTGTTTTTATGTTTGTGATCATAACACATGTACTAAATTGTCTAATGTCTGCAAGTACAACATATTTTCTGTTGTATGTTATATCTTTATGTCTGGGACTGTGGATGGAAATTTGCACTGTGCTTAATCCGGCATATTTACGTCGGTTTGTGTGATCTTATACAAATTGTGCGTTCATTAATATGTATTGTCCCTTCCAAATAAACAAATTTAAAAAAAAATAAAATAAAATTTGGTGTGCGGCGAGCAAATTGCTGCTCGGGCCTTTGTACGGCAAGTTTATTTATAAAAAGAACGAAGACGGGACGATCAACAAGAACGCCGTGATTTGGAGCTTTTGTCAAAAAGAATTTTCTGATCACCGAAGCTGCTCCAGCCTGACGGATCATTTGAACGATAAACACGTCCGGACACATTCCATCGTTACCACTTCAACAAACCAACAAACCAACAAACCACGCTCGCAGAATTTGGGTAATGAATGCACAAAGCGACCACTTGAAAACTAACAAACTCAATCGCAAAGTGGGTTCGTTCGTTCATTCACTCGATCGCTCGCTCACAATCTCTCTCACACTCTTAAAATGCGATTAATTAGATTAATTAATTACAAATCCTGTAATAGATTATTTTTTAATCGCCTGACAGCACTAATAATTATATAAAAGTACATGTACAAGTAAAATAAAGTAGAACTATAGTAATACAAACATATCTGAGCTATATACAAGAGGTCGTATGGAGAAACAAAGATGTGATTGACAGGATATAGGGTTATCTGTTACATAAGGGGGAGTTGTGAGCTGTTGGATCCGTTCAGCTCAAAGAGACGTTCAAAGGCTCACCTCAGATGGACCTCTGTGTGTCACTCTGAGTTCTTCACATTATCATTATCTGGAACGACTCTCACCGAAAACGATCAGAACACAAAGAGCATTGTTGTCGCGTCACAACAGCGCAACAAGACCAAAAATAAAACTGGAGTTATAGCCAGTTGAGAGAAATACATAAACGCTGCAAAAAGACAAATCTAGCCAAGTTAAGATGACTTGAATAAAGAAAGTTTTATCATGATTTGAGTAAAATTCACTTAAAGGCAAATTAACGTTTTTTTTTTACAATCTGAGCCTTCTTTCGGCAATAAAACAAGTAGTTTTACTCACCCATAGCAGTTTGCTGTCAATTGGAGCAGTATCGCAGAACTTATGTTGAGCCGTTCTGTTCTACTAATGATCCCGTATCCGTTAGCGTGAGTGCTCGGGGCACTGATTTGCGGTGTCCAAATAACACAAACTTTAGCACTTTTCAAATCACAGAAGATCGCTGTGCCAGGGTAGACTTTGAGTGGATTCCAAAACGGCCTGAAACCCGATATCGCAACAGTTCAGAGCGGTGTTAGCCTCTTTCGGACTAGCTGTGTTTACAAAACAGCTGAGTTCACGCATGTGCACTGTCCTCTCTGATGACGTCATCAAATTAAACTATAGCTGGATATCGGGTTTCAGGCCGTTTTGGAATCCACTCAAAGTCTACCCTGGCACAGCGATCTTCTGTGATGAAAAGTGCTAAAGTTTGTGTTATTTGGACACCGCAAAGTAATGCCCCGAGCATATGATACGAGCACCATGTTAACGGATACGGGATCATTAGTAGAACAGAACGGCACAACAGAAGTTCTGCGATACTGCTCCAATTGACAGCAAACTGCTATGGGTGAGTAAAACTACTTGTTTTATTGCTGAAAGAAGGCTCAGATTGTAAAAAAACGTTAATTTTCCTTTAAGTAAAAAACCAATAGAAAGACTTTTTGTAGTTAAAATGTTAAAATATATCTTGCTACGCTTTAGATATTTAATTTCATTTATTTATTCATTTCGAGCAGGTCAACACAAGGAAATAAATACATGTAACCAATATACAGTCAAATACATTAATTTTTTGCTCGAAAAGGAGTGGGAACAAGAAAACTTATTGAAACCCAACTTCCAAAACATAACTTAAAAAAATGATTGATTTAGCTTCCATGTCAATTCAGCCGAAAAACACAAAAACAAAACAAAGCCAAATTCCATTCTTGTACAAAAAAAAACAAAAAAAAAACTTTTGATCAGGGACAATAAATTACACATCAGGTGTTTCTATCAGGAACTTTCAAAGTCCACAAGTAAACACACAACTACAATAACACACACATATAATACGAAAGCAAGCAAGCAAAGCATAGCATAGCATAGCATAGCATAGCATAGCATAGCATAGCATAGCATAGCATAGCATAGCACATCCTGTTATTAGGAGCAGTGAGCAGCAGCGATGGTAAGACAACAGCAGATACCAAAGCTTAAAACCAGGGCTCTCAAGTCTCACGCATTGAGAGTGTGACATACGCAATTTGACGTGTTCACACGCAACACATGGTATTTCTCACGCTGAAATTTAGTTATGTAAGTCAAGCGCAGCGCTTCTGTGCCCAGAAATCGGGTCAGGCACCACGCGGTTTCAGCGCCATTCGTCCCCCTCCCTCCCACCCCCCGCTCCTCGCAGAAAAAAAATAGTCACTCGCAACCCCTCCCCCCGGAAATTACGCAGTCACACGCACGACCCCGCTCGAAAGTTGAGAGCCCTGCTTAAAACTGATACCGAAAAGTGCTATTTGACGATTCATTCAAACTCGTCTCTCTGTATTCAGACCTATTCTTATACAAGAACTTAAATTTGTGAATATTTTGGCAGAGCTTTTGCTGCAAATCCAGAACATTCCACATTTTTACCCCACACACAGTCACACAGAAACTTTTACAAGTGCTTCTAACATTAGGCAAAATTAAGTTTCCATAACCTCTCAAATTATAAATGTTCTCTTTAAGAGCAAAAAAAAACAAAACAAAACAAAAAAACAATAAGAAACAAAATCTAATGTCGCTTGATTTAAGAAAAACACTTATTCCATAGATCATTTTACTTTTCAAGTTGAATCTACTCAAATAAAGTCTACTACTTTTCTACTTACTTTTTGCAGGGAAGCTCTTACGTTCTGCACGTTTTTCACAAAATAAATCGTCCTGTAGAATTGATGACATTGGACATTTTTAATGTTTTAATGCTTAATGTTTTAATGTTTTAATGTTGGTGTTATTGTCAGTTGTCATTGTTTTTATTGCTTTTGCTGTGGTGTCACTTGCCTAGGGACTACAGATAGAAATGAGCATTCTTGCTATAATCTGGCATATTTACACTGCAATGCTGCTGATGTTCATTAATATGCACTGTCCCTATTAAATAAAGAATATAATATATATATTATTATTATTATATGTTAAAACTCTAGACCAGTGCTTCTCCCCCCCCCAGGAAGAAGAAATTCCACGCCCCCCTCCCCGAGCGCGACTATAAATACAGTCATACCTCACCTTACGAAATTAATTCATTCCAGAAGTGGTTTCGTTCCAAGGCCCCCAATACCCCCCTAAACCCTGTTGGAGAGTGTATTTACAAGTGTATTTACGTTTCAGGGGATTCGGGCGGCTGCGAAGCCGAACGCGCATTATTTGAATTTTTGAGATTTCGCGTTTCGCAACTTGATTTTTTTTTTTTTTTATTCAGAGACGAAAATTTTACGTAAAAGCGTTTCGTAACTTGGATTATTCGTTATTTGGGCCTTTTGTAAGGTGAGATATAACTGTAGTATTATTTGTCTAGATTGTCTAAATTGTTATTAGTACACCTCTACATAACATTGTATCCTTTATTAACATTAAAAACTAAAATAAGAAAGAAAGAAACTTCCAACAAAGACTGTACTGTCTTTTTGCACTGAGGACTCAAATATGAATGTGTTTTTAATGCAGCTAAAAGCGTTGAGAAAAAAAACAAAAACGCTCTGTCCTCGGACTAAAGGACATGACTCAGTGGAATATATGTGTTTTTTCTGTGACAGAGGATGTTCTGTTGATGGTGAGTCTGTTCTGTATATCGTGTATTTAAGGTTGCCGACCCCTGCCCCAGAGCGACAAGAGCGCCACTGCCAACTACTGTTGTTGATGTGCAATTACACTTAGTTTCTTGTACAGTACGGCAAAAAAAACATGTTTCCCAGGGTCACACGCCCCCCCCTGACATCACACCGCACCCCCAATCCCGACCCCACCCCACCCCACTATTTGAGAAGCACTGATCTAGACATATTAAAATGAATGTATGTGAATGTGCAGACAGGGTTTCAGATAGAACTGGTTGCTTGTAGACACACTGTACCTTCTGATAAACTACCGTTTTTGCCTTATTTTGCATAAATTTCCTATTTTGACCCAATACCTATCTTGGAAACTATAGCCAATCAGCACTTCTGACTTACTTTTTCTTTATTAGTGACCTAAACAAGAAAAATTTTACTTCTTTTGTTCCGGAAGCATTTAGCTTGTAGACCAGTGTAATAGGCTGAGGTACGTCTGCCTGCGTCACCATGTTTGTTTTGGGTGCTTCACCTTTGGCTCCACCCACACCTCAGCACTGCTCTGTGATTGGTCGGCCTCCACCTGTCAGGCCCGGTCGCACCAGCGGGGGCCAAGATGGATACTCGTGAGTTTGTGAATCCGTCTTGCTGTTCTGGGTTAGTTTAATGGCCTGTCTCTTTTTATATTTATTTACATGACAGATGCCAGTGGGAGAACTCACGTTATCTACAAACTCAACACAAGTGGACCATCAGACGTAAATCTATTTTTTATATGGGGCTGTTCTGTGTTGCTAATACAAACACAGAACAGCCCCATAAACACTTAGAAATTAAAAATCCCAAATATTGAAACTTAGGCAGGGGTGGGGAGTAACTACTAATTATAAATACTTGCATAACTGTAATTTCGTACATTTATGGGGTAACGCTTTTTTCCTGGCAAGATCTGGTGGTGAAAACAGGAGTTGACCTGCAAAATGGTGTCTTGAAAATAAGCGATTAAAGATTACTCAGACACTTTAAATACAACATCGGGTGAATAATTGGTGAGGGGAAACAACTATAACATAGATAAAACCTCTGAAAAGTCGATTTTGCAGAATAGGTCCGCTTTAGAGGTGCAATATGTGATGTTTTCAGAGTCCTTCACCTGCTTGTTTCTATGGATATGTCACTGCTCTGCCTGGATGTGACTTTAAACAGCTTAAAACCCTTACATTTATTCAATTACAGGTGTTTTTTACTGCTAGAAAAACAGGCATTCTGACTTTAACTTGGTCTGGTTTGGTCTCCATGAAGACCATACTGTGAAACATTCCAGACAAAGCAATAACATCTCCATGGAGAAAGCATTTGATGGACCCTCCGCCAGAAAAGTTAATACAGTGCACCTTTAAACTTTGGTCCGTTCCATGAAAACTGAGTTGATCAGCCCACAGTCTTTTGGCAGGATGGAGCTGGAGCTGAGATTAGTGTGTGGTACAGCAGAGGAAATAACTATTTGATCTCTTGCTGATTTTGTAAGTTTCTATACTGACAGAAATGAACAGTTTATAATTTTAATGGTAGGTTTATTTTAACATTAAGAGATAGAATATCAAAAAGAAAATCCAGAAAATATCTTTAAAGAAAATAATATAATCTGATTTGCATTTCATTGTGTGAAATAAGTATTTGAACCCTCTAGCCAAAAAAGACTTAGTACTTGGTGGTAAAATACTTGTTTGCAGCACAGAGGTCAGACGTTTCTTGTGGTTGATGATCAGGTTTGCGCACATATCAGAAGGAATTTTGGTCCACTCTTCTTTGCAGATCATCTCTAAATCATTAAGGTTTCGTGGCTGTCACTTGGCGACTCGGCGCTTCAGCTCCCTCCATAGGTTTTCTACAGGGTTAAGGTCTGGAGACTGGCTGGGCTGTGCTTCTTTTTGAGCCACTCCTTCGTTGCCTTGGCTGTATGTTTTGTGTCATTGTCGTGTTGAAAGACCAATCCATGAGCCATTTTCAGTTTCCTGGCAGAGGGAAGGAGGTTGTCACTTAGGATGGACGGCGGTGCATGGTAGAGTTGGGCGGTATCCAAATTTTGATACCGTTAAACCGTGTCCACATTTTCCCGGGGTATACAGTATTACCGTTGCTAAGGCTAAGGCTAAAAAAAAAAAACTCTTGGTAGCACTACAGTGGAGTCGCCTCGCCAAATGGCAGCTTGCACCTATACCGTTCAGAAACAGAAAAGCAAGCATTACATAGGCCTAATGATACTGAAAACAACAAAACATGTACAAAATTAGTAACTTTTATTAACAAATGTTTAAAGTGCAAATACAGCAGCCAACTGACGGAACGAAATAACAAATTGTCTGTGGGCTAAAGCTAACAAACCAACAGGAATCATAAGCAGTGACTTTATAACCAAGTGCTTAACAAAGAACTGAGCAAAACCCGCATGGCAAAGCTGTAACAACACAGTTAAAGGGATATTCCAGGATTTTTGACATGGGGGCTCATTTCCGAGTTAGCCAGAGTGCTGCAGAGATGTGGAGACACTTTTTAGCGAATTTCATGCAGTCCTTCCAGCTGCAGAGTTTTCAGATGCTAGGCTAGCGCAAGTCAACGGTAAATGGTAGCCGGATTTAAATAAGGCTTACCCACTCCATAGTGCACCCAAAACAAGTCAATTATAACGGCAGACTGTCGATGTAAATGTATGTTGATTGAGTAATTTTTGAAATCAAACTGAGTGCGAATAGCATGAATCATTCCATATCTGAGGGACTAGCTTCGCAGCAGCAGCGGAATTTTACTTTACTCTAGTTGGTTGTGAAGTGACCAATCACATAAACAGAGAAGCAAGAAAAGACGTAGTAAGGAAGACCACAGAGTGAAGAAGTGAGTTTTAAAAGAACTACCGGGCAAAATGGTTTTTCAGTGTGCATTTCGAAAATATACAAATAAAGCCCGCAGGTGGGCACCACAAAGTTTTCACAGCTTTCCCGTGCACGATCGAGAAATGACGTGACTGTGGCTTGTAGCTGCTGGCTTAGACATCAACACACCGGTGGAGACGCTACATAAACAGATTTGCAGTGATCATTTCGGACCAGACGACTACACCAAATCCCTTGGAAAGCCTAGTCTGACAACCACTGCAGTACCATCTGTCTTTCCAAGCGCAAGATCCCGTGATGAAGAACAGGTTTATACCTTTTTTACCCAAGCTTGCTCCTGTCGTTACGTTAGCCTGCTGGTCAAAAGGCATGCACGCTCATAAAGTTGTTGCTAGCCCGTGAACATTCATGTTGAGCACGGAACTGAAAAAACAGCCCCGCATTGATCGTTCATTCCAACAAACAATGCAACAACCTGCTTTTCTGTAGCTGTAGCGGGGGCTAACTCACCGACACTCTCTCGCGTTCTGCCCTTTCAACATCCATCTCTCTCAACTCTTCGTCTGTATATTCCAAGCATCGGGGAGACCTCCAAACGTGGCCATGTCTGGATTGTAGAACAGGGCAGGCTACTGTACTCTACGGCTAACGATGACAGCTGAAGGTAAACAAATATCAGCTGGAAACCTAACTGCAAGGTGATATCACTCCGCCCATGCCTAGCTAGATCGGGGGAAAAACGCGCTGTTGCATAAGGACATAAATCCTTTAAATTACAAGGTTGATTATATTTCTAAAATTGTTCCATCAACACAGACATTTGCATCGACAGTCTGGCGTTATAGTTGACTTGTTTTGGGTGCACTATGGAGTGGGTAAGCCTGATTAAAATCAGGCTAATCAGGCTTTACCATTGACTTGCGCTAGCCTAGCATCTGAAAACTGTGCAGCTGGAAGGACTGCATGAAATTCGCTAAAAAGTGTCTCCACATCTCTGCAGCACTCTGGCTAACTCGGAAATGAGCCCCCATGTCAAAAATCCTGGAATATCCCTTTAAATTAATTATAGTTAATATTATATTAGGGCAAGATTTTTTTTTTTTAATGACGGTAATGAATCTGATACCGTATTATCGTATTACCGCCCAACCCTAGTGCATGGCTCCGTCCATTCTCCCGTTGACACAGTGAAGTTGTCCTGTGAAAAACACCCCCAAAGCATAATGCGTCCACCTCCATGCTTGACGGTGGGGATGGTGTTCTTGGGGTCATAAGCAGCATTTCTCTTCCTCCAAACCCGATGAGTTGAGTTAATGCCAAAGAGTTCAATTTTGGACTCATCTGACCACAGTACCTTTTCCTTTTCACTCTCTAATCATTCAGGTGTTCATTGGAAAACTTCAGGCGGGTCTGCACATGTGCCTTCTTAAGCAGGGGGACTTTGTGAGCACTGCAGGATTTTAATCCATTGTGGCGTTAAACATTACCAATGGTTTTCTAAGTGACTCCCAGCTGCCTTGAGATCATTGACCAGTTCCTCCCGCGTAGTTCTAGGCTGATTTCTCACTGTTCTCATGACCATTGAAACCCCACGAGGTGAGATCTTGTGTGGAGCCCCAGACCGAGGTCGATTGTCATTTTGTATTTTTTAAATGTTCAGATGTTACTTTCTTTGTCAGTGGGCAAACCTACAAAATCAGCAAGGGATCAAATACTTATTTATTATTATTTTTTTTATTTTTTTTCATTCATAAAGTATAAAAAGACATCAACATTTGTGATAACAATACAACATATTGAATGAAAGGAGCAGAAAGAAGAGTTATCTTATGTTATCTGCCCCCTCTTCCCTTTTCCAAACACCAACACCGATAGTGACTGTAAAACCTTTCCTCATTACATTCAATTTCAATCACAATTATTAATCAATTGTAAACATAAAGCTTCATTTTCAAGTGTAACAATTTAGTTTTCTTTTTCATACATACACATTACATTGGATTTTATGTATTTTTTAAATGCCATTATTGTACTTGATTCTTTGATTTCTTTGTCAAGATTATTCCATAAATTAACTCCTTTCACAGCGACGCTTCGCTCCATAACCTTGGTTCTGAATTTAGGTTTTTTAAACATGTAGGTTCCCTTTAAATTGTATTGGCTTGTTCTCATCTCAAACAGTCTTTGAATATTTACAGGTAACACTCTGCACTTTATACATGACTTTGAGGAGACTTAATTCAACAATATCACACATTTTCAACACTTTAAGTTTAACAAATAATGGGTTGGATGGCTCTCTATAATGACTGTTGGTGATAATTCTCAAAGCCTTTTTCTGTAAAATAAATAATGGCTGTAGGTAAGTTTTACATGTCGGCCCCCAAATTTCCACACAGTACATCAGATATGGTGCGATTATGCAGGGCTCTCAAGTCTCACGCATTGAGAGTGTGACACACGCAATTCGACGTGTTCACACGCTCACACGCCACACATGGCATTTCTCACGCTGATTTCTTTTTTTTCTTTTTGTTGTGCCCAGAAAATCGGTCTGTGTGGCTCAGTTTATGCAGGCTCCGCCCTCTGCTCCGCCCCCCTGCTCAGAGCCTCAGTCCCGGTGCCACGTCTCCTCTGAGACGCACCGACTCGGGTCCCAGTGTCTCCGTCTGTGCGTAACGTGTCCCCCCCGACGGCTTACGCGCGGAATACGCGCGGCCCAGAGCCGAACTGCCCATGGTGAGCCACGGTGAGCCGTGGTGAGCCGCGGTGAGCCGCGGTGAGCCGCGGTGAGCCGCGGGCCCGGTGCATTAACCAGACTCTTACATGAATCCGTTAAAAATGTCCCGCTCCCCCCCGCCCCGCTCCCTCCTCCTCGCCCCTCTCAGCGCGCACTGACAAAGTGCGGTGATGTCATATCAGATTATTTCTGCATCTATTTCGGCACTAAACCAGAACTAAACCAGGACTAAACCAGGACTAAACCAGGACTAAACCAGAACTAAACCAAGACTAAACCAGAACTAAACCAGGACTAAACCAGGACTAAACCAAGACTAAACCAGAACTAAACCAGGACTAAACCAGGACTAAACCAGGACTAAACCAGAACTAAACCAGGACTAAACCAGGACTAAACCAGAACTAAACCAGGGCTAAACCAAGACTAAACCAGGACTAAACCAAGACTAAACGAAGACTAAACCAGGTCTAAACCAGAACTAAACCAGGACTAGACCAGGACTAAACCAGAACTAAACCAGGACCAAACCAGGACTAAACCAGAACTAAACCAGGACTAAACCAGGACTAAACCAGAACTAAACCAGGGCTAAACCAAGACTAAACCAGGACTAAACCAAGACTAAACGAAGACTAAACCAGGTCTAAACCAGGACTAAACCAGAACTAACCCAGGACTAAACCAGAACTAAACCAGGACTAAACCAGGACTAAACCAGAACTAAACCAGGACTAAACCAAGACTAAACCGGGTCTAAACCAGGACTAAACCAGAACTAAACCAGGACTAGACCAGGACTAAACCAGGTCTAAACTGGGTCTAAACCAGGACTAAACCGGGACTAAACCAGGACTAAACCAGGACTTAACCAAAACTAAACCAGGTCTAAACCAAGACTAAGCCAGGACTAAACCAGGTCTAAACCAGGACTAAGCCAAGACTAAACCAGATCTAAACCGGGTCTAAACCTGCACTAAACCAGGTCTAAACTAGGACTAAACCAGGTCTAAACCAGGACTAAGCCAAGACTAAACCAGATCTAAACCGGGTCTAAACCAGGACTAAACTGGGACTAAACCAAAACAAAATCAGGTCTAAACCAAGACTAAGCCAGGACTAAAACAGGTCTAAACCAGGACTAAACCAGGACTAAACCAAGACTAAACCAAGACTGTGTGTGATAACATATTATCCTGTGCATTATTGAATAATATGGACTTTTAGTTATAAAAGCATTTCCATATTACCACCATCCCCCCGCTCCTCAGAAATCTCACTCCTAGCAATCTTCAAAACTTGAGAGCCCTGGATTATGGAGTTATACAAGATTAATAATGCTGCACTGTTTAGTGAGAACTTTACTTTATGCATCACCGCAATTGCTTTAGCTATTTTGCTTTTAGTGTAATTTATATGTGATCTCCAGTTTAGTCCTTCATCAATCATGACTCCTAAAAATTTTGTTTCACTTACTCTCTTAATCTGTATCCCGTCTATTTCTAATGATATGTCGTCTCTCTGCCGACTTCTACAGAACTCAAGGTAAAAGGTAGCATGAAAACTACTGCTTCATGACATAAGAAGGCGGAACAGAATATTCTGAGCTTTGGAGATGTAGAAAGGATTACTCAAACGTGTGTAAATGAAACAAAACACAATTTCAGGTATGTTTTTGGACAGTTAACACAGCTTAGAGCTCACAAGAGTCCATTTGGCATAATACAGTATAGGACCTTTATCTTTAAACTGGTGAGCTGCTACTGCTAACTTTCACTTTTATTCAATCCTGATTGACGCGACAAACAACTGTTAGTGTAAAAGGAATTTCAATGAGGAGCACTGGAGGCATATGCGGGATACGTACCATGGACTGAGCAACACATAAGTTTAATATTTTATCATGGGAATGGCATTGTTGAAGATTGTCAAAAAGTAGTGTGTGTGTGTGTCCGCCAAGAGGCATTTTACAAATTTTGCAAAAAAGTGCCTTAAAGCGCTCGAATATCAACACCACTGATAGCTGGGAGGACTTCGGGAGAGTTTCTAGTCAAACTACACAGTTCCAAACACAGCCCCGGCAGCTTCGTAATGCCCTCTTCACACACTGACAGCTCCTATACCACAACTTTACTTTACTCACTGAATCCGGCATATAGGAAGGACTTGTTCTAGCAGACTTCTCTATGGCAAAACGAAAAACCGTATTAATTCTTCTGTCATTTTCACATTCACAGTCAAAGTTCTCGTCTTTTATTTATTGTGTTTATATATCCACCTGTTGTTGTGCAATACCTAATTACAGTGTAATATCCTGGGGTGCAATACTTAACACGGTGCTATAGCTTGGCCATGTTCATAATGATTATTTTCCACCTTAATAACGAGAAAATTAACTCGAGATCTCGAGAAAACGACAATTAATTTGTGATCTCGAGAAAACACAACTGTTATTTCAAGATCTCGAGAAAGCAAAGAGTTATTCCGTGATCTCGAGAAAACAAAAAAATATTCCGTCTCAAAACATGAATCATTCTGGATGTTGTAGTTCTAACACATTGGCACTAGATGTCACCGTGGAGAGAGTTTCGAACTGTGTTTCAGCTCCGGCACAATCGCTTCAACTGCTTCGGTGTTTCATGAAGCCTCACTTTGCCCATCCTTAGTATCTCTGTCGGTAAAGACGAAGCCGGGCCAGTCTTCTGCGTTTCACGTTTCAGTTGTTTTCTCGAGATCACGGAATAATTGTTTCGTTTTCTCGAGATCTTGAAATAACTGTTTTGTTTTCACGAGATCACAAATTAATTGTGTTGTTTTCTCGAGATCTCAAATTATTTATCTTGTTATCTTGGGATAACAAGGAAGGAAAAAATATTGTTTATGAATATGGCCCATCAACTTCCGTATGTTGGCTTTAATACAGTACAACACGCTAAACCAGGGGTGGGCAATTATTTTTTCCCCAGGGGCCAAATGAGAAGCAGAAAATATTGTGGAGGGCTAAAAGTTTGAAGTCTACTCTGATTATTAATTTTATTTCTACATTGAAATCAGTAAATTGTTTACAGAAGCTGGTAAGTTCTGTGTTATTATTAAGTAATGAGAGAGTGAGGTTTTACAAAAACTGAATTTATTCAGTAAAATAATTTAAAACAATGGTAAATGTGAAATATTTGTAACTCTTTTTCAGTCACATTAACCCCACAATGTTTTCTGAGTTTAACTTTGTATTAAGACACCACAGTGTCTTTGTTTGACAAATACAAGATATGTCACAAAATGTTTTGTCCAACTGCCAAACTGTAGAAAAAAAGTCAAAGTTAACATGTTTAGTGTTTTTTTTTTTTTGTTTTTTCTTGATCAGTGAGAGAAATGTCGCCTCTGTTGAGCTTTAACAAGTGCATCAAAGTCAGGTTCATGTTTGAGGTGGAGATGTGAAGTTCGACAGATGATCATCAGTACAAATGCATTATGTACAATTTTGAATGTAGGTTTTATTTTCTTAATTCCAAGCAACCTTTCGCGGGCCAGTCAGAGTCGGTATTTAGCCCCTGGGCCTTGAAATGCCCGGGTCTGCGCTAAACTGACTGTAAACTGACTGTAGAGACCATCAAGTGTGTATATATGTGTGTGTACATATGTGTGTACATATGTGTGTACATATATGTCACCCCTACTGTAATATCTGAGCAAGAGTTGCAATAACCTGGTAAATAATGCGTAGTACAGCACTTTTTTTGTTTGCACTGATTTTTTTGCACTATTTTTTATTTTTATTTTTTCTTCTATACTGTGTTGTAAATATTGTACTTAAATGCACTGAAGTGAGATGCTTTCAGTCTCATTGTGAGTATGTATGATGTAAATTGTACAGGCTTGGGGAGTGACAGAGTACATGCAACGGCGTTAAGTAAAAGGATACAAAAAAAGGTAACTGCATTCCTCTACAGTTACAAGGAAGGAAAACATACTCAGATTAGAGGTACATTTAGTGAAAATGGGGATTATTTAGCAGGATTACAATTTGAAAGCATTTTATATTATTTAATTTTTTCATTTAAAGCTGGAGATGGAGGGAAAACAGAACAAACTATCGTACAGACATGCGCACACTATGGCAGTACTATGGAACAAACTGGCATGGCTTCGACTGAGAAGAACGCATTTAGCGGGTGGAAATTTCAACATTATTTTATTTTTACAGAAGACAAGGGGATTTTTTTTCTTTAATAAACTGAACTATGTGGTCAACACTTGTGCACTTTCACTGTAGGACTATAAACTACTGTTCAAATCAGCTTTCCTCAGTTTCTTTTATAACACACAAATGTTATTAATGTCATTGTTTTCTTGTTGTTTTCGGATATTTGGTGTTAAAATAATTGAAATTAATCAAGTTCCATTAGTTTAATATTATGGTTCTTGGATTACCTTACTGAATACATATTTTAAGGGGTAACTAATAACTGTACTGGAATAAATTTCTAAAGTAACCCTCCCAACCCTGAAATTGTACTTATGAATAGTGACAATAAAAGGCATTCTATACATTCTATGCAGTATGTGTAATCAGGGAACAGATTTGTAAATAGTGATTCAGTGTCTGATCTGGCGTACTACGCGACAAACGGAAACTTGTAGATTGAACTGACAACTGACATGATTGGCTATGGGCTACGTATACACCAAATGATAGACATTCGTAACGCCCAATAAACGGCTGTTGGCAATCGTAAAGCACACCTCCGCTACGAGATATTCAGTAGGTGCTCCCAGACCATATATCACTTGTGATATGGTCTGGTGTAAACCAGGCAAGTGCGACGTAAGAGCTAAAGGAGCCAGGTGACGGCAGGTGTGCGCCCAGTGCCCTCATCATGTCCAGAAGCCACTGCTGCGTTGGATTTTGCTCTCATTTCTGTTTGTTGCAGCTTTTGATTATAATTCTAGTTTTATAGGTGCTTATTTATGTCTTGGTAGGGGAGTAGTTGTGGAATAGAAGGTTAGATCAGGAAACTTTAGACCTTGTAGGCTCCTAGCACAGTGCACTACAAAGATGCATTGTGTAATTTTTCTGTTAGAGGCTTTGTCAAATACTTTTCCTCATTATTGCTTTGTCTGGAATGTTCCACACTATGGCATTAAACCTTTCTATCTTCATGGAGACCAAACCAGACCAAGTTACAGGCCAGATCTGTGGAGAGGCGACCCCACTCACAGTCAGAATGCCTGTTTTTCTAAGCATCTTTGAGCTATAAATCCACATGTAAGTGAATAAATGTAAAGTAGAGCTGTTTAATGTCACACTGTGGAACATTCCAGGCAGAGCAGTGACTTATCCATAGAAATAAGCAGGTGACGGACCCCCAATCAAAACCAGTTACATAGTGCACTTTTAAACATCTAAAACTCAACGCACTTTAATTCGCTTACCCTTTAAAAGCGTATGACAGGGTTTAGCGATTCTCTAATTTCTACGTAATTTGATTGGATAACGTGTTGTAAATATAAATTATAGTTTTACACCATCAGAGAAGCAGTTTGTGAAGAAAAGTTGAAAAATACCGTCGTCCCTCGCTCTATCGCAGTTCACTGTCCGCAGCCTCGCTGTTTTGCAGATTTTTTATTTTTTTGTGTCAATTTTTTTTATAGTGTAACATTTTTTTTATAGTGTAACATTGTGTTCTACGTCCTGATTGGCTAAGAGACTGTAGACCTTTGCCGATTGATAGATGGGGGATGCAGGGGACCGGTACCAGACTGGAACTAGACCAGGACCAGACCGGGACTAGACAGGACTAGACCCGGACTAGACCAGGACTAAACGTGGACTAAACCAGGTCTAGACCAGGTCTAAACCAGGTCTAAACCTGGACTGGTCCTGGACTAAACCAGGACTGGACCAGGTCTAGACCTGGACTAAACCGGGACTAGACCAGGTTTAAACCAGGATTAAACCACCACGTGCCGCTCTTTGCTGATTTCGTGCGACTGGTTTGTGGCTCGGGCTGAGAGGACGCGGTCCAGGCGCCGCGGTTCGATCTCGTGCTCGCGGCCCCGGACGTGCTGCTCTGTCACGGATTTGACCACGATGAGGGGTGCATTTGTCGCACCCTTCTCAAAGGGGTTGGTGCGCGTCGCGTCCCGGGATGTGGCAGTGCCGTTGGATGAGCGCGGTGCTTCCTGCAGATCCAGTGACTCATGTCTCCGCTCCCCTCGCGCGTCCGGCGGGGTTTCCGGAGCCGTGTCTCCCCCCACGCTTCACTATTAATACATTTTGTTGAAAATCTATGAACGTTTAAGTGTTCAAACGAGAGAGAAATGTGAGAAAATGTTAATTCCAGTCTGAGAAAAGCGTATAATGTGTGTGGTGAGGCATTTACAGCCTTAAAACATGTAGAATAATTGTAAAATATAAAGTAGTCCTACTTCGCGGATTTCTCTTATTGCGGGTTATTTCTGGAACCTAACCCCCGCGATAAACGAGGGATTACTGTATGTTGAAAATTACAGGAAGTAGAGTTCTTGTCCCATACTGATGACATCACACTGGGGAGAACATACAACAAAACACATTTTTCTGATACTTTAAACGTGATTTCAACCAAATAGAAGATGATTTCTTATCAACGTTTCTGTCAAATAATAATCTCTGTGCACATAAAATGTTTTCTACGATCTTAAATAGAATGATCTTTAACTGTGTTTTAATAAAAAGTATTATGCATTATTTATACATTAAAGACCAACTACAGCACTTTATATATACGGTGTTTTCATGGACTCAAAAAATCCGACCATGACCCGGATGTGCGGCCATGTTGGAGATATCGCTCACTCAAAGTAAACACGCTTATAAAGCAACCGTGCAGAAAAAAAATATCAAAATTTTGCGATAAAACTTCCACATCGGAATCCAAAACTTCTGATACAGTTGACCAGTTGTACAGAGATAAGTTGGACGCCAAAGAAAAGGAGCGTTATATGAACAAACTCAAATTAATTGGGCAAGAAGATCCATATGAGATGGATTCAAGTTTGTTCAGTGACAGCGGCGATTTGTCGATTCTGCTGCTGTAAGAGATCCCGATATTGTCAACGACCTGGTCTTCTCCCCAAGCCCTGATACAGCACAAGACCTTCAGAGCTCTAAAGGTCTGGAGGCAACAACCAGTTTGTTTGTGGCTGGTACGAGAGCGTAAAGTGCGGTAAATTGGAACCGAGCATATTGTGATGGTAAAGGTCAGCATACTTGTCTTACATGTGTAACGTGTTTAAGTACGAGTATATCGCTTTTTATTATTCACGTTTTGCAAAGATTAAAATATGAACATCGTCTTTCCGCCTCTGTGGCCTCGTCTATCGCCTCCTTTCCTTTGATAATCGCTCTGTCTGTTCACCCTGGTCGGTCACTACTTTAGGTAAACAATAGAGCTGCAGGTGTTTTTCCTCTGTCAGATCTATTGTGACGCTGAGGACCTGACAATAGTTGACCTTTTTTTTTTTTACTTGGCGGCATAAGTGCAATGCTTGCTTTG
Source organism: Paratrypauchen microcephalus (assembly GCA_036785185.1). Lineage (NCBI taxonomy): Eukaryota > Metazoa > Chordata > Actinopteri > Gobiiformes > Gobiidae > Paratrypauchen > Paratrypauchen microcephalus. The sequence continues at coordinate 712,274 of JAVJIX010000065.1, read as the reverse complement.
TATCTCCAACATGGCCGACTTCTGGATTATGACGTCACATGAAAACTCACTATAGAAATTTGCACAGCACTAGCACTTTGGGTCTACTATAATACTGGATGTAACTTGTTTGGTTTGATTAACGCTTGGTTTTACATTACTAACGTTGTTTTGGTTGTGATTTACCAGGGATGGGACAAGAAACTATTTCCACAATACAAGACGAGACACGAGACTGGAACCACGAGAACAAGATAAGATTTTTATAATACAGTGTAAAATTCATTTTTTCATTCATTTTCTTCCGCTTTTCCATTTTCTGGGTCGCAGGGGCAGCAGAGTTCTGCTGCCCAGAACACAATGCACCAGCCCCCATGAATCCTTCCGCGGGTGGTGGGTCCACAGGAGGACGGCTCACGTCACAACAGGCCTTGATGTATCTTCTGCCATGGGGGCTACCAGTGTCCGCAGACACTGGGGGCGAGGTGGGGTTAAGTGTCTTGCCCAAGGACACAACAGCAGCGCTCATCTGTGGGAGCTGGGATCATATGCGGTCAACCCGTCAAGAGCGGGATTTGAACCGCTAACCCCTGGATCACGAGACATATGCTCTACCAACTGAGCTACTGCCGCCCCTTGTACAGTGTAAAATATTTGTAATAAATATTTATATTTATATAAATATAATATTTGTAATAAATACAGTGTGCAATCCGGTTCCCATTTTTAGCTTAACCATTTTTGATTTACTTTATTTAATAATTTCACTGTCGTTGTGGCACTGCTTTTTGGGACTACAGCTTTTCAAAAGTCACCAGTACTTAACTCAATTTTTTCAATATATTTATTATGTTTTATGTCATGGTGCCTGCTCTGCTTCGGTTCTTGATTTGTGTAAAAATTAGGGCTGTCAGTTTAATGCGTTAATTAGATTAATTAATTACACTGCAGATGAACGCGTTATGAAAATTAACGCAATTAATTATGAGCGGCAATTCAATGCGCACACATTTTAAATTTGGCGTGCAGCGAGCAAATCACTGCCAGGGCCTTTGAACGGCAAGTTTATTTATTTATTTTGTCAATAGCCTGGTCACCTCACGTCTTGATTACTGCAATTCCCTCCTGTATGGTCTCCCCCAAAAAACTATTCATAAGCTACAACTTCTGCAAAACTCTGCTGCCCGGATCATCACCAGAACTCCCTCTATTCACCACATCACCCCGGTCCTGCAGCAGCTTCACTGGCTCCCCATTCACTACCGTATTCAGTTCAAAATCCTACTCCTCACATTCAAGTCCATCCATAACCTGGCTCCTACTTATCTCACAGAACTCCTTCATGTCACCACACACACCCGCTCACTCAGGTCCTCCTCCTTCATCCACCTCACAGTCCCTCCCGCTCGTCTCAGCACCATGGGGAGCAGGGCCTTCAGCCGCTCTGCTCCCCATCTATGGAACTCACTCCCCCCAGACCTCCGGAACGTTCAATCACTACCAATTTTTAAATCCAGACTCAAGACCCATCTTTTCAAAATAGCTTACCCCACTTAATCATTTTCCCCTGCTGACTGTTTCATTTTACTTGTATTGCTTTGTCCATTATCTTAGTTTTATTTTGTTTATACTGCCTGTTTTTAACTGTTTTTAACTGTTTTTAATTGATTGTCTTTGTGCGGTGTCCTTGAGTGTCTAGAAAGGCGCCTTGAAATAAAATGTATTATTATTATTAATATTATAAAAAGAATGAAGACGGGACGATCAACAAGAACGCCGTGATTTGGAGCTTTTGTCAAAAAGAATTTTCCGATCACCAAAGCTGCTCCAGCCTGACGGATCATTTGAACGAACATGTCCGGACAACTGCTTTATGTTTGTATTAGTGTTACTATTATTACTGTTAGGCGATTAAAAAATAATCTAATTAATTACAGGATTTGTAATGAATTAATCTAATTAATCACATTTTAATCTCATGAGAGACAGAGAGAGATAAATCTGCAAGCGTGGTTTGTTGGTTTGTTGGTTTGTTGGTTTGGTGGTTTGTTGGTTTGGTGGTTGGTTGAAGTGCGCTCACGCTCACACTATCACCAGTAACGAGGGAATTTGTCCGGACGTGTTTATCGTTCAAATGATCCGTCAGGCTGGAGCAGCTTCGGTGATCGGAAAATTCTTTTTTACAAAAGCTACAAATCACGGCGTTCTTGTTGATCGTCCCGTCTTCGTTCTTTTTATAAATAAAGTTGCCGTTCAAAGGCTCTGGCAGCGATTCGCTCGCCTCGCCCCCTGAGTCGAGTCCATGTCAGTTTCCTCCAGGCTTTATTTGTTTGATTAGTGGAAGTGACGCCACTGCCAAGTCGCCTACAGGTCCTTCAATGGGACAAATTTAAAAAGCGCGGGCATTGAATTCCATCCGTCTTCTTCTGCTTTTTCCATTTCTAGGTCACAGGGGCAGCAGTCCAAGCAGATCTGCCACCCAGAACACAATGGATCAGCCCTCATGAATCCTCCCGCGGGTGGTGAGTAATTTTTATAACACATTAATTTGCAGTGTAATTAATGAATATAATTAACGCATTAAATTGACAGCCCTAGTTTGTATTAACCCGCTCTACACGATACTGGTGTTTTTATTTTACTATTTTATATGTAAATAAATTCCTATTCCTAATATGTAACTCAACTCCAAATTCGCCCCGTACCTGCTAGCCTCTGTGAGCTTCATTTGACTGGACCTGACCACTAATGGCGACGTCACGCTCCCTTAGTCCACTTCTTTGTACGGTCTATGATATTTGCACACGTAGGCTTATATTGTGCGCGTGTATGCAGTTATATCTCCGAGTTTAGCTGAGGTGAATTAGACTTAAGACAAAAACACGCTCAGATAAAGTAATGAATAGATTTATTGCCTACCTATTTTTGCTTCATTTAAAAACAAAATCCCCTAGTCTGGAAGTATGGTATTGTTCCACCTTAGAGACAGGCCTGTTTACTCATTACACTTAACCCAATTCAATCCTGTTTGATATTCTTACCACCAGAACGCACATATGCTCCTAATTTATCCTCTGCATTGCACTTTTTATTTCATTTGCTCCAGAACAAACACACAAAACACAAAAGAGGACTGCGTCTGTAGCTTTGTCCCCGCGAATTTCCACTTAATTCTCATCTTAAAAATAAAACAAATTCCCAGGGAGACGCTCGGAGCACATGTGCAAGTAAGAGGAGCGATAATTAGTCTGCTAAAGAAGAAGAAGAAGATGTAGAAGAGTGGGAAAAAACATTGAAGAAGAGTGGGGAAAAAAAGAAGAAGAAGAAGTAAAGTTAGCCTGTATGCGAAGCTCCTCTCAGGCTTTCAGAATGCCGGGAGTATATTTAGCGTAGCGTATCTGAGCCTGCGCACTGTTAGCCCTCCATCCAAACAGAAGGTGTTGTCTGGCGCTTCAGGCCATCCACACAGACTTCTGGCTCAGGGTGCACGGTTCTGTTAACTAGTTTGCCAGTTTGTAATTAATACGAATCTGGTGTTGAGCTTGATGTGTCCTCTTTTCTTGGTAATAGAGCCATTTTGACATGCTGGGGGAATATTCGGCACAGAAGACAAAAAGGGAGCCCATTCAAGGACGGGGATTTCATTTTCAGTCGGTGCTTTTTAATTAATCCTAAATGTTTTACCATAACGAGAATGCGCGTTTGTGTGTGTTAATGCCAGTTGTACAGGCGCAGCGTCCTTGTGTTGTGTGTCCTCTTATTTTCTACGATTGAATTGTATATTCAAACTACTGCAATGACTTTGGGGCTACCTGAACTTGCATGCTTAAAGGTGCATTGTGTAATTTTTCTGGTGGAGGGTCCGTCAAATGCTTTTCTCCGTGGAGATGTTATTACTTTGCCTGGAATGTTTCACAGTATGACATGAAAGGGATAGTGCAGTTTTTTTAAAATGTTTATCTGTATGGCTTCCCCTTCAACAGTGTCCTGAGAGTAACACTGATTTATCCATGACAGCATGATATAGTCCCGGTTCTCCTCCGGTAACGTAGCTCGTAAACGTAGTTCCGGTAAATTCGCGGGGACATTTAATAAAGCTTGTTTTTCTTCTCAAAACAAAACATTTGTCTGAAAAGTGATATATTTGTGTCACAAACAGCAGCGTATTTCGCATTCGCATATTTCGTCTCGATTCGTATCACTGCGCGCATATTAGCTGTATTAGCCTGTTAACTTTTAGCAGATGTGTACGGCGGGGATGCGGTACGGCGACATCCCCCGTAAGCAGATGTTTACAAGTGAACAGGCTAATAGAGCTAACGTGGGCGCAGTGATACGAATCTAGAGAGAAAATATGCTAAATACACTGCTGGATTTTTCGCGGACAACTGTTTGGGAGGCAAATATATCACCTTTCGGACAAATGTTTTGTTTTGAGAAGAAAAACAAGCTTTATTAAATGTCCCCGCGAACTTACCGGAACTATGTTCACGAGCTACGTTACCGGAGGAGAACCGGGACCAGATCACTCTGTCATGGGTAAGTCTGTGTTAATCTCAGGACACTGTTGAACGGGAAGCCATACAGATTAACATAGAAAAAAACGCACTATCCTTTTAAACGTTGTATGGAGGAATTTTTTTTTTTTTTTTTTTTTTGTCAATGAAAGTTCAAACTAGCATTATAGAAGAAGTGACTTTATTGATCTCACACAGGAGAAATTATTCTCTACATTTAACCCATCCTGTTATTAGGAGATGTGGGCAGGATGCAGCAGCCTTGTAATTATGATGACTAAAAAAAAAGAAGAATGAAAATCCATCAACTGTGGACGCGGTGGGGCCAGATAGATCAGTGTTTCCCAACCTAGGAGTACGTGAGCACACTGCAGGGGGTACTCGGCAGTGTCGCTGCCAGGCACAGGGGAAGATTTTTTTGATTTTTTTACTTCTAATTTGAGTAAATTTGAGTTAAAGAGAGAAAATGCCTGAGAATTAAATTTTCAAATTAAGGAGATGAAATAAAATGATTTTCCTTTAATAATCTGTTGTGTCGCGTTCTACTTTTGGAGAATTAGAGGGGGTACTCGAGGTATGACAAAAAGGCTCAGGGGGTACACAAGACAAAAAAGGTTGGGAAACACTGAGATAGATAACGAGACTACCTTGTTATCTATTGGCTGTTTGGTTGTCAATCAAACTCCCTATGTTTCTAGTGTAATTGACTTGCCGTCGCACTGGGATTACGTGGTTTACATTCACTTCTCACGTGTTCCACATAAAAAAGACGCCGTTTACTCGACCAACGCAGTGGTTCTGAGCGGCTTTTTCCAACTGTAGCTTCCTGGCAGTTTGTACAAATTTTGTTGCGATGACAAACAAGAATCCACTACCAGTTAGCCGTAAAAGAAAGTCCGTTTTTGAGGTCGCTGAAAGAAGAAGAGAAGGGGAAAAGGAGCGAAGCCAAACTAAGGTGATTCTCTGAGATTCCTTCCAGCGATGGCGTGAACTGAAGCAGACGAAGGGTCTAAAGACTGACGCATTGGTCGCTGAATGACTTCTGGACAGGAAACTTCAACAGCGATTCTGAACGCGTACCAGCTGTAAAAGAGTATGATTTCTAGTGTAATGAGGAGGCATTTCTACTTAGGGAAGGGGGGACAAACAGTCGCTGTGTTTTTCTTTCCTTGGAAATTCTTCTATACAACCTTTTAACAGCTCTACTTTACATTTATTCAATTACAGATGGTTTTAGAGCTCAAAAATACCTAGAAAAACAAACATTCTGACTGTGAGCAGGGTCGCCACTCCACAGATCTGACCTGTAACTTGGTCTCGTTTGGTCTCCATGAAGATAGAAAGGTTTAATACCATACTGTGAGACATTCCAGAGAAAGCAATAACATCTCCTTGGAGAAAAGTGTTTGACGGACCAGCAAAGTGCCAACTGTTCAGGCTCAGTGTCCTTGTGTTGTGTCTCCTCTTGTTCTCTAGTACTGAATTATACACAACTTCAAATGGAGGTGTTCAAAGTACTACGATGACTTTGGAGTACATTTATGTAAATATACACGCTTAATGATGATACGATTTAAATGTCGAAAAGCAAACAACGCAACAAATGTGAGGATGGTTATTTAATTTTTGTGGTTCTGTGCTTTTGAAAATACATGATGTCTTTCAACTAGAAGTACTTTAAAGAGGTAATATTTTCCTTCTATGGTGTATTAACTGCTCACATACAACATATTTAGATCACCACGTTACCTTTTATTGTTTTGAAAATCAGTGCCTCAAGTGGAGGAGTTTAAATATCTCGGGGTCTTGTTCACGAGTGAGGGGAGGATGGAGCGTGAGATTGACAGGCGGATTGGTGCAGCGTCGGCAGTGATAGCGTTCGCTGTACCGGACCGTTGTGGTGAAGAGGGAGCTGAGCCAAAAGGCGAAGCTCTCGATTTACCGTCGATCTACGTTCCTACCCTCACCTATGGTCATGAGCTCTGGGTAATGACCGAAAGGACGAGATCGCGGATACAAGCGCCCGAAATGAGTTTCCTCCGCAGAGTGGCTGGGCGCTCCCTTAGAGATAGGGTGAGGAGCGCAGTCACGCGGGAGGGGCTCGGAGTAGAGCCGCTGCTCCTCCACGTCGAGAGGAGTAGCTGAGGTGGCTCGTGAACGTTAAATGCCCCAAAAGTGTCCCGCATGCGCCTTGGAGGACATGATGACTTATAACATGCAGCGAACATGCTCAGTGTTTACGGAAGTAGCCTAAAGTTGCTGTCGTATCGGAGCCAGAACATGTACAACTTATTTGTTATTTGTTGAGACGGAGAAGGAGAAGGACAAGGTTTCTGGCCACGGCGTTTTGTGGGGCAGTGGCAGCAACGTCTGTAGAAAGGAACGTGTTGGTGCGGAGTCGCAGAAAAGAGCGGTGGGATTACAATGTGCTTCGCCGCTTCACCTATACAAAGTGTATATACGATTTTCGTATGACGAGAAGAATGTTTTGTGTACATTTACTTGTGCCACTCTCGCTGGAGGAAACACGCCCGGGTCGGAAGAATACGACCTGACCGTTCAGACTGAGGTCGCATGCCAAAAGATCGGATATGTATCGGTTTTAGGACCACATATCCAAGTGGCCTGGGTCGCATTTGGAAAAATCGGATCTGTGTCGTTCAGTCTGTCATTAGAAGATCAGATACAGGTCGCATAGAGGCGAAAAAATCGGATTTGGGTCACTTCAGGCTGCAGTGTGAACGTAGTCTATGTCACGCCCCCTTCAGAACGCCATCA